>JAJJWW010001138.1:0-20717 GCA_023531295.1 Papaver armeniacum | reverse complement strand
GGGTATCTTTCCCACATTTAGCAATAAGATGCATTAACCTTATGAGTTTTTGGCACTCTTGAATTCTTAATTGGTCATAAACTTTTGCTAATTGTAGTAAAACTATTGCTGACATTTGAACAAGAAACGATTATTTAAAACAGGTTAGCTTCACGACATCATTTTATGTGTGCTCATAATTTACACAACATGTTAATCAGTTCAACCTAACTAGGTTGGCGACACCACAACCACCAATCATTGGTAAAGGGAAGAATAACTCGAAAAATCAAAAGTTTCCAAAATGGATCACATTCGGTTTGAAGGCAGATGCCGAGGAGATAAAAAACGAAGCAAGTAAAATATCTAAATATACCTGCTGAGCTTCCTCTAGCTTGGAACTCATAACAACAAGGGGTGAAGTGGCTTTAAAAGAAATCTGAAAGTCAAGTGCTCCCTGAGTGACTTCTTCTCAGCACAAAATTCGAAAAATTCTAGCTAGAATCATATGAGATGACCAACAGCAGCATTAGCTCTTTGTAACAACTTTTGCAAGAATATCCGTGGTCACAAAACGAGGGCATAGCTTAATAATAAAGTAATCATGACTTGAATTTGGGGTAGAAGCTTGGATCAAATTTGTAGCATGTATATTTTTGAACCTAAGGCAGAACAGGGACAATGAAAGTCAGTAAACTCTGGTTTATCGTTCATTCCTATTACTTGCACCGAAAAAATTAAAAAAAAATAAAATACAATAGATCTAATCCCTAAAAGAGGTTACAAACACAACATGAATGTAATAGGACTAAAAAATCTCCAACCCGTGTTTTTAAACATGGAAGGAACATGATGAATCAGTTAGAAAGGCATAGCATGATAAAATGAAGTAACCAACATGTGGAACCAAGAGTATAACTATAACCTAGCACATATCACACTTTTATTAAGAAGAAGAAGCAAAATATCAACAAACATTTGAAGAAGAGTAACCTAGTGGGTTTCTTTCAAGCAGCAGCAGCAACCCCTGTGAAGCAAAACACAAAAGCCGGCATCAAATCTGAAATTAGCTGTGAGGAATATCAGAAAATGAAGCAAATAAGGACAAGCTTAGCAGTAGCCAGCTCAATGTCTGAGGTAGGTACCTAGCTGGGGTGTTTCAACTCTTCTTTAGAATCTCAAGCCAGTATAGATTTTCTGCAAACGCAATAAGACTAGTGTTAGAACATATACAAGGTCACACTCGCCAACAGGACTCTTCATCTCAAAATGAGGTCTCATTAAGCAACAACACATAAGCCAAGGCAACCCACTGTATACCATAGAACTTCTAGTGCACTCCTGCCAATTTACTTATCAACTTACAAGGGAAAACTGAAGAGCTAATATAACCGTATCTACAATTAATAGTCTAGTTCAGAAACAAAATAAAAGCTAAGCATGAGTTGCTTTGGTCTGAACATACCCAGAAAACAAGCAGCAAGCATTCTCTAACGAGTGGCCTCCGAATAAAAGGTAAGACCTGCAAAAACAGAAAAGATACTCAGCATGAACTTTACACAAAACCAAGTGAATATATGAGTTAGAATAATATATATATATACATCTTTTGGTTTGATATTTCGTAAAGATGCCTCCTCTTTTTGTCCAGGAATACCCTTGAGGCAAAATGAACTGAAGCCAAGCAGATAACATTTCCCATGACGCACCAGCATACTGTTTTAACAACTCTCCTAATTGAATTTGTCACCGGAATAAAAAGGCAGGACCTGCAAAAAACAAAAAACAAACTCCGACGCTCAAGTTAGAAACGAATTTATGCATAACAATGTCAACATAGAGTTTAGAGTTAAGAATGTATACCTTTTGACCTTGTATAGAGTGGATCACATATGATTACTTTTTAATTTGAAACAAAAAACCACGCCAAATGACTAGTTAATTGCATGACTCTAAACTATTACCAGAAAACTAGTGGAAGCACAAGAATGAAAGACCTGCAACAAGCAAATCAAAAAACTACTGCATTCTAGAAAATAACATTAGGCAAATTAAGCATACATTGAACTAGAGTTAAGAATGCATTCCTTTTGGTTTGACACAACTCGCGCGAACTGAGTGGTGGTCTGCCTTCGCCGTCTTCCTTCCCACCTCTCAATCGCGAGACTGAGTGGTGGTCTGCCTTCGCCATCATCCTTTCCACCTCTCAGTTGCGCAACTGAGTGGTGGTCTGCCTTCGCTGTCTTCCTTTCCACCTCTCAATCGCGAGACTGAGTGGTGGTCTGCCTTCGCTGTCTTCCTTTACACCTCTCAGTCGCAGAACTGAAAGGTAATCCGCATTTGATCCGAGGGTCATCTGCGAGCAAACAAAAGCAAAGTTCAATACATATCAGATGATAGACATTAGTCAATGTACTAGTCTAAGTCGATGCAAAACCAAAAAAAAATGAGGCAAATGTCCTGCCGTAAACATGTTAAATGTATTATGCATCCCTATACTTGTAAAAATAAGAAAAGATAAAACTCGAACTAGTTGCTTAAAACAGGCCTTTTCATCTCAAATACAAGGTCACATTACGCAACAACATATAAGCCAATGCAAGCCACTGTGTACCATAGAAGTTATAGTGTACTCCTACAAATTTACTTATTGGTTCACCATTACTGGATGCCCACATTTCTGAAGCCAAGCAGATAACATTTCCCATGACGCACCAGCATACTGTTTTAACAACTCTCCTAATTGAATTTGTTACCGGAATAAAAAGGCAGGACCTGCAAAAACAAAAACAAACTCCGATTACTCAAGTTAGAAACAATTTATGCATAACAAAGTCAACATAGAGTTTAGAGTTAAGAATGTATACCTTTTGACCTTGTATAGAGTGGATCACATATGATTACTTTTTAATTTGAAACAAAAAACCACGCCAAATGACTAGTTAATTGCATGACTCTAAACTATTACCAGAAAACTAGTGGAAGCACAAGAATGATAGACCTGCAACAAGCAAAACAAAAAACTACTGCATTCCAGAAAATAATATTAGGCAAATTAAGCATACATTGAACTAGAGTTAAGAATGCACACCTTTGGTTTGACACGTAACTCGCGCGAACTGAGTGGTGATCTGCCTTGGCCGTCTTCCTTTCCACCTCTCAATCGCGAGATTGAGTGGTGGTCTGCCTTGGCCGTCTTCCTTTCCACCTCTCAGTCACGTGACTGAGTGGTGGTATGCCTTCGCCGTCATCCTTTCCACCTCCCAGTCGCGTAACTGAGTGGTGGTCTGCCTTTCCGTCTTCCTTTCCACCTCTCAATCACGAGACTGAGTGGTGGTCTGCCTTCGCCGTCTTCCTTTACACCTCTCAGTCGCAGAACTGAATGGTGATCCGCATTTGATCCGAGGGTCATCTGCGAGCAAACAAAAGCAAAGTTCAATACATCTCAGATGATAGACAGTAGTCTATGTACTAGTCTAAGTCAATGTAAAACCAAAAAAATGAGGCAAACGTCCTGCCGTAAACATGTTAAATTGTATTATGCATCCCTATACTTGTAAAAATAAGAAAAGATAAAACTCGAACTAGTTGCTTAAAATAGGCCTTTTCATCTCAAATACAAGGTCACATTACGCAACAACCAAGGCAAGCCACTGTGTACCATAGAAGTTATAGTGTATTTCTACAAATTTACTTATTGGTTCACCATTACTGGATGCCCACATTTCTGTTCCTACTTTCAAGGGAAAACTGAAAATATAACAACAATATCTGCAACTCATAGTCTAGTTCAGGGTTGCTTTGGTCTGAGCATACCTTGACAAACAGCAGGCAAGCATTCTCTAATGAGTGGCCTCTAAATAAGCAGCAAAACCTGCAAAAAAATAAAAGATACTTTGAAGCTTAACTCAGAATGAATATCACACAAGATCAAGTAAACATAGAATTAGAATATGTATATACACCTTTTGATTTGCCTCCCCTACTAATCCGGACGTACCCTAGCTGAAAACTGATCAAAAGCAAAACAGATATCATTCCCCACGCATACTGTTTTGCTACAGGAACAAAAGGCAAGACCTGCAAAAAACAAAAAAGATACTCCGACGCTCAAGTTAGAAGCAAGTTATGCATACCAAAGTAAACATAGAGTTAAAAGTCAAGAATGTTTACCTTTGACCTTGTATAGAGTTGATTACAGATAATTACTTGTTTATTTGAAACAAAAAAACTACGCCAGATGACTAGTTACATACATGCTTCTAAACTATTACCAGACAAATTGTGGAAACCTTGAACAAGAATGATAGACCTGCAACAAGCAAAACAAAAAACAACGGCATTCTAGAAAATAATATTAGGAAATTATGCATACATTGAACTAGAGTTAAGAATGCACACCTTTTGGTTTGACCTGTAACTCGCGCGAACTGAGTGGTGGTCTGCCATTCCCATCTTCCTTTCCACCTCTCAATCGCGAGACTGAGTGGTGGTCTGCCTTCGCCGTCATCCTTTCCACCTCTCAGTCGCGAAACTGAGTGGTGTTCTGCCTTCGCCGTCATCCTTTCCACCTCTCAATCGCGAGACTGAGTGGTGGTCTGCCTTTGCCGTCTTCCTTTCCACCTCTCAGTTGCGTAACTGAGTGATGGTCTGCCTTTGCCGTCTTCCTTTCCACCTCTCAGTTGCGTAACTGGGTGGTGGTCTGTCTTCACCGTCTTCCTTTGCACCTCTCAGTCGCAGAACTGAATGGTGGTCGGAGGGTCATCTGCGAGCAAACATAAGCAAAGATCAATACATATCGGATGATAGACATTACCCAATATACTAGTCGACGTCGATGCAAAACATAAAAATTGAGGCAAATGTTCTGCTGTAAACATGTTACTTGCATCCCCTATACTTGTATAAAGAAGAAAAGATAAAACTAGAACTAGTGCATCTAAAGACAGAATATGATGATATTAGGTACCTTTGGAAACATATTAGGTATGACCCTAAGATACAACAGATCTGAACCAGAAAACTAGAAACAAAAACAAAGAATCATGATATCTAGGATAGAGATCAGTCAGTTGATCTATTCGTCGGTGAGAAATTAGAAATTGATACAAATGTTCCATTACAAACATGATACTTGTTGTATTATTCATCCCTATACTTGTATAAATAAGAAAAGATAAAACATGAAGCCCCCAAATCAATTAACAACATAAATCGATTACTTCTTTGGGGGTTGATACGTACAATTTTTAGACCTAATAACATGTGAAGTCGTCTAAGAAATTAGTTGAAATCAAGCAAAATACTGTACAACCACAGGAAACAGGTTAATCAAGTGCTTTCACTCATACTTACTTATACTCCCATAAGAAAAAGAAAAGATCTAATAGCTAAAAGAGGCCATTAACATAGCATGCATATGCAGAAAATCAAGCAAAATATATATACAGAAAGGAAGATTCGAAGGGACAAAAGAGTAGTAGTAGGGGTTAACAGTAGTCACCATAATCGGAACTGAGGTTTCCTCATGGCTTTGCTTTCCAGCAGCAGCAGCAGCAATAACCCCTGTGAAGTAAAACCAATTAAACACAAGATGATTAATTAGATCTTGAAATTTGTTTGGGAGAAACATGAGAAAATGAGATAAAATTAAGGTTAGCAGTAAAGTAATCACCTCAAAATCGAAACTAGCTAGGGTTTGCAATTGTTTTGCAGCTTCAACTCAATGTATCTTTGTCTTCTGTAAAGAAGAAGAAAAGAAGAAGGATCAGTGAGAGAGAGAGAGGGAGAGCAAATAATAACTGAAGAAAAAAAACCCCCAAATTTTGATTTTAGAGAGACAGAGGAGAGAGAGAGAGAGCAAGTCAAAGTCAAAATGTTTACCACCACCCGTGACTCTTTTACTTTCCATCTGTACAGTACGATCCTCGATTTTATCCTTTAAAGTTTCCCGCCAATTTTACAACCTTGAAATTCAAAATGGTCTTTGGGCACGTGTCGCTGCCTTATTGGATGAGGTTGTGGTCCCGTAATATAAGACCACGTAGCATAGTAGGAAAAATTTGTCCAAAAAAAAAAAATAGTGGAGGAGGTGCTCAAAAAGATTGTCATGGTCTGTGAAACTTGAAAACAGAATAACCTCAAAAATACTAGCATGGTCCAACATTTGATGTTAGCATTAAAATCCAAACTTGTACCAAGTCAAAATATGGGCTGTATTCGGTTGTAAATATAAAAATGCTGCTGTTTTGTATGAAAAGGCCGCTAAGCACTACGGATACGCTGATGCATTGAATGAAGCTGCAAAAGTTTATATTAAGCTGGCAGGTTATCATTTGAAGTTGGGTAGAAAGGATGAAGCTGCTTTGGCTTATGTAGATGCCGCAAACTTATACAAAAGGATCTGCCAAAGATGCCGCCATATCATGCTTGAATCAGGCAGTGGATCAGTTCAAGGAAATCGGCAGATTTAATATGGCTGCCATATATTGCGGTGAAATTGGAGAGTTATACGAGGCTAAAAAAGACTTGGAGAATTCAATTGTTTATTTTAAAAAGGCTAATGATTTGTCGCCCACATCTTCTTCTTGTGAAAGAACTTGTTGGACTTTTCTTTTACCGGCTGTATTTTGGATAAGAGAAATTCAAATTTCAAATTCGACTTACCTAATTAAAACCTAATCTTTGGCCGTGGATTATGGGGGAAATATTCTCCAACGTCCTATTTTGATTTCCAATTATTTTATTTTATTTTATTTTTCATTTTGAGAATCAATACTTCCTTCTCAGTCTCATCTTGCCCATTTTATAAGTTTTTTCTCAACCTGTTACTGTCAATCTTAAGCCACAATCTTGCTCTGATTTATTTATCGAGAACAGTGATGGAAAGAAAGAGAAAGATCAGGGAGAAGACGAAAAGCACCGAGAATGGCGCTCATGGTAGTCAAGTCACTCTGAGATTTTATGGACGAGGAGAACATACTCAAAGAATGTACTAAGCAGACTCCCGGTGAAGTCGCTGATGAGATTCAAGTGCGTGGCAAAACATTGGTGTGAGTTGATCCAACATCCCTACTTTATTGATTCACAAATTAACCGAAGCACGTCAATGTTATTTTGTTGTTAAACCACGGGATAGGAATTATAAACAGGGTTCACAACACACAGACATCAAATTTAAGGGACGGCAAGTGAGTTTCTTGTTAGCTGATGGAAGAGGAGAGGTAACGTCGATTATTAAGCACATCACAAGTAGCACAACTCCGTTTCGTATACTCGAGTTATTATTCTCAATAAATGGTTTGATGTGTTTCATTAAAGATTCTGCACATGCTGCTTGTGTGTTTAATATAACTACTAGAGAAATAACACCGTGGGTTGAGTCAACTTTATGGATGGAAGAAAAACTAAAGTCCAGAAGGATGGTTAAAAGTACTAGTACTTACAATTTTGGGTATGATCCCGCTAGTAGAAAATACAAGGTGATTTGTAAGTGGGTGATACACGGGCCTTATATCGGGACATTACCAAATGCGGGAGATACTGACTTTAGGAGGGCAAAATGCATGGAGAAGAATGGATCAAGTTCCAAATTGTAATTTCATTCGGATGCACCTTAGTGTACGTGAATGGTTTTATTTACTTGGTATCCTCTTGAGTCTTTGAGTCGGGATGCTCCTAGCGTCAAGTTTTTGCTCGGCGTTTGACATGGGAAGCGAAAGTTTAGAAAGATCAAAATCCTGAAAACTATTGGCTTATACCTTATTTCTCCAACAGTCAGTGTGTACTTTTTTTATTAGATATGCAAAGTCACGTTGGAATATTGCATAGAACTAGTTATTACCTTGTCGGGTATTGATATGCGAAGATAATACGGCTTCGGATATTTGGACTCGGATTGCTATGTTCTTACCTATTACTAAGGATGAAGCTCTTTTTTCATGGCTTTGCGGAACCAGGACCAAATATTCTTAGAAACCCATGAAAAAGATGACCAGAACTACAATTGCTATCTCTCTTTATTCTTATTGTTTGAAGGACCTAATTTTCAACCCGATAAAATCAGATGACTATCCTCCTCGGTTAGTGATTGTGATTGGAAATATAGTGGATTTGTGTACATCTTCTGCGAAAATCTTATATCCTTTAAAGATTCAGATAACAAGTAACTCTCATTCAGCATTCAACGGGAAGCTGGTTTTCATAGAAACTGCGATCTTTCTTTCAGCCAACAGGGAACAATTTATAAGGTGCATTTTTAAACTGCATTGCTTTCTGTTGGTACTCTTTTAGCAAGTTATTGGATAGTTTATTTTTCTAATTACGAACATCAGATGCACTGGTATGTTGGTTTGATTACATCCTACTGCATTGTTTGGAAAGGAATAAGTTTATTTGGAATGTATATTTTGTTATATGCATTTTGGCTATATGAAATTACATTTCTTTTCCTAGTAGCACTTCCACCTCTATCTGTAAGCACACTAGTGTTGACTGTGAAACTCCTGGATTTGATTCAAACCGAATAAAAGGAAAAATTTCTTAGAATGTCGCGGTCCTTTGTAGATGTGCTTCTTATGGTTTTGAAGTTAGGACTAGATTTTTATTGGTGGATTGATGATTTTATTGTACAAGTAGTGCTTAAAGGAATGAAATGGAAGAGACAACAACTAAAATGCAACACAAACTGCGAAAAGCGAAAAATCAAGTTGCGGACTGTCTTTACTCCATGAATATGAAGGTGAAAGAAGGAAAAGATTAGATTAAGCTTCTTGAGATCAAGAAGACAGATTCCTAAACATAAAAAATTTACTGGGGATTTAAGTAAAACTATATTTTCATAAAATTTAATTGCTTCCAAGCATTTAGTGCACATAGGGTTTCTTTACTTTGGGGTGGACTGTATCTAAATGAGGAGACGGTCACAGAATCACAGATGCATTATTCTTTTAGAGACTTTACACATTCATAAACTTTTCCTAGTTGCAGTAAAATTAGGCTGGCATTTGGAATAGGAGACGATTACATAAACCAGGTTACCTTCATGTCATCATTCTATGGCTACTCGTAATTTAAAAGAGACCAAGTCACTATGATCCTGCCAACCCAGCTAGATTGTACCACAATGACCACTAATCCTTTGAAGAGGTAGACATACTTGTTGAGCTTCCTCTAGCTTGGAAACTCGTAATAACGAAAGGGTGAAGCACCTTTAAAGAAATCCAAAAGTGAATTTGCAAGGGCTATATTCTACTCATCTTTTAGTCACGAGCAAATGAATCAGCATCTCTCCTCCTGTATTCAGATGTATGCACGGAATCTACTGATGGCCCAGATCTCTGAATCCATGTATCTCTGCATCAAAGATCACGACATAGTTCATGAACCAATGTTTTCAATAACATGCATAAAAAAGCTAAAACATATACAATGGAATTAGATAAATAGGAATCATGACCCAATTAATAATGCATCTCGAAAGGGCAAGGTTAGGGTATAGGGTTTGGCCTAACAAGTTCATTCCTAAAAAACGACTAGCATACTGAGCATATACCGTCCCTACATCTTGTGACAACTAAGGGAGGAAAATGACCACGGGAAGTGTATCAACACATTACCTTCATCTTCACCCTCCCTACCACACTCGCCAACAGGCCTCTTTATCTCAAATACAAGGTAAAGGAAAAACATATAAGCCAAGGCAATCCATTGTACCATGAGAACTTCTAGTGAACTCTTACCATTTTGCATATCAGTTCACCATTAATGGATGCCCACATTTCTACATCTAAACACAAATTGCTTTGGTTGGAACATACCACGACAAGAAGGCAAAAGCATTCTCTCCGAAAGACTTGACATTCCGCATTAGCAATCCTCCCTAATGAGTGGCATCCGAATAAACGAGCAAGACTCGCAAAACAGAAAAAAGATATTTTATGAATTTAACACGAGTTAGATATTTATATAACTTTTGATTTGAAATTTGGCAAGGGTTTGACACCTTTTCTCGATCCAGACATACCCTAGAAGCAAACTAATTAAAAGATTTGGACAGGACTACGAGGCACCAAAGATACCTTGTTTCAACAACTCTCCTTATGAATCGTCACAGAAGGCAAGACCTGCAAAAAACAAAAAAGATACTCCGACGCTCAAGTTAGAAACAATTTAAGCATAACAAAGTAAACACGGAGTTAGAGTTAAGAATGTTTACCTCTTGATCTTGAAAATAGTTAATAACAGATGATTATTTTTTTATTTGAAACAAAAATCTACGCCGGATTACTAGTTATATGCATGACTCTAAACTCTGACGAGAAAAATGGTGGAAACCTTGAACAACAAAAGCTAAACAAGACTATCTTTTGTGAAACTTTACCCAGCCGGGCCGGCAAGCATTATGCTTAAAACTCTCCCCGTCAATATGTTACGTCCCTCGAATAAGAAGAAGAATCGGTGAGATAGCGAGAAAGGCACAATTTAATGAAAAAATGAGAAGAGAAACCCCAAGTTTTGGTTACAGGAGAGAAAGATCGAGAAGCTTACATAGTTTATATTCTCAAGTCAGTTTCAGTTAGTGAGACGTTCTTCATTTAGCACACATCTTTCCGGCCTCTAAGTTCACGGAACCGAGTGGTGCTTTGCCTCGCAACCTTTCGGTTCAAGGAACTAAATGGTTGCTGCCTTTGCCTTAGCACGACCTTTACAATTCACTTTTTAACCGAGGGGTCTGCTTGGCGTCCGCTCACTTCACGGAATCGAAGCGTTGGCTTGGCTTTGCCTTACGGCCCGCTCACTTCACGAATCGAAGAAGTGGCCTGGATTTTCCTTGTGTAAATGAAGAACGGCAATACTCAAAGAAACGCGACAGAGTGCCTTCGCGAGCACACATAAGGAAAGTTCAATACATGATATTGGATGACATGACAAATATTAAGAAGGATCGATTAAGTAAACCAAAGGAAAGCGGGAAAATGAGGCAATTACTCCACAAGAAACATGTCCATTGTCGTATTATTCATCCCTTAGATACAACAAAGTCAACCGTATAACAAGGAAAGAAAAAACCGTATCAAGTATCAACGATACCAACATGGTGGAAAATTGAGATTTAAGATAAAATGAAGCACAAGTCATTTTTAACAACTTGAGCCAATTACTTTGTGGGTTCATATGTCCAATCTTTAGACATAATAACATGTGAAGTCATCGATATTAATTCTTTAGACCTAATAACAAGTAAATTGACTAAATTCTCTACAAGACACATATTAATCAAGTGGTTTATCATTCATTCCTATTCCTTCGCGCTCCTTAAGAAAAAGACTAAAAAAAACGAAACAGATCAAATACCTAAAAAGAGTCACAACACTACAAAGACATGAGTAAATGAAGGGACCAACATGCGCGCCGCGGAATAGAGAACATATCACACTTTTATGAAAAGAAGCACAACATACACAAACAAGTAAAGATTCAAAGAAACAACGGGGTAAGGTTAGCAAGGTAATCACCTCAAACTTCAAACTAGCTAGAGCTAGGAATTGCTATTCCGGGTAGACTTATTTTGCAGCAACCACCTGAAGTTAAACAAAAAGAATATGATCGATCTGAAATTATTTGGTAGAATAAGCAAGAGAATGACATTAATAAGAATACGTTTAGCAAGAACCACCCCTCAAATTCAAACGACATAGCAAGGGGTTTGCTATTCTTTTGCAAAGATAAACTACTATCTCTTCTGTAAAAACGAAGATAAGATGAATCAGTGAGATACCGCGAAAGCAGACAATTTAATGAAGAAACTCAAATTTTGGTTATAGTGGAGAGAGATCGAGAAGCTTACATAGTATATAATCTGAAGCTGCTCTGGTTAGTGAGACGTCCTTCATTTAGCACACATCTTTCCGACCTCTCAGTTCACTTGAAGAGTGGTGGTCCTCTACAACCTTTCGGTTCACGGAATTAAACGGTTGCTGCCTTTGCCTTAGCAGACCTTACGATTACGGAACGGGGGGTCTACTTTGGCGTCCGCTCGGTTCACGGAGCGGCGGTGGCTGGATTTTCCTTATGGTAAATGAAGAACGTCAATACATAAAGGGGTTTGCGAAGACGGAGTGTGTTCTCTGCGATCAAACATAAGGAAAGTTCAATACATATTGGATGGACATGACAGACATTAAAGATGAGTCTAAGTAAATGAGACAAGTACTCTAGGGTAAACATGTTAATTGTTACATTATTCATCCCTATATAAAGAGATAGTATGTATAACCCTAAGATACAAGAAATCTGAACCAGTAAACAAGGATAGAAAAAAAAAAAGAGCCATGACAAGCACAAGATTAGACTATCAACATTACCAACATGGTGGAAAATTGAACTTTAAGATATAATATGAAGCACAATTAGTTATTTAACAACTTAAATCAACAATTATTTTGGGGGTTCAATGTACAATCTTCAGACCTAATAGGATGTGAAGTTGTGTAAGAAATTAGTTCAAATAAAGCAAAAGTAAGCAATTTACTGTACAGGACACATGTTAATCTATTGCTTTATCATTCACTCTTCTATTACTGCAGATATACAGAAAATCAAGCACATTGTATATACAGAAAGGAACAAACAAAGATTTGAAGGATCACAAGAGTAGTGGTAGGTTTACCAGTAATCACCATAATCCAGCAGCAACCCTGTGAAGTAAAAGGAAGATGATTAATTAGATCTGAAATTTGTTTGGGAGAAACATCAGAAAATGAGATAAATCAAGTATAAGGAGGTTAGCAGTAAAGTAATCACCTCAAAATTGAAACTAGATAGGGTTTGCATTTGTTTTGCAGCCTCAACTCAATCTATCCATTTCTCTTCTGTAAAAACCCAAACAAAAGAAGAAGAAGAACCAGTGAGTGAGAGAAAGAGCAGATAATAATACTAATTGCAGAGAAAACCCCCAAATTTTGGTTTTAGAGAGAGAGAGTAGACTAGTCAAAGTCAAAATGTTTACCAAAACCCGTGACTCTTTTTCTTGTACCAGTACAGAACGACCCTCTGTTGTGACGCTTTCGCCCTTCAAATTTTCCCGCCAATTCAGAATAGTAATTCAAAAATCAAAATGGTCCTTGGACAATGCGACCCTGCCTTAATTTATTGGATGAGATTACGGTCCCATAATATAAGACCACGTAGCATCGTACTACCTCACAAGAAAAAGGATTATTTTTTTGAATAAACAGCACAAGTGTAGGAGGTGCTCAAAAACCTGGCGAGATTGGGGTATACTCAAACTAATTGGGGTATACCCAATGAGACAAAATAGGGTCATTTTGAAGTAAAAGAGGTCACCCCTTAACCAAATATTTTCAAAATGGCAAAATTGCCCTCGTTTAATTAGCACTAAAAGTTTGATTAGATTAATTAATTAAGTTTAAATTGATTGAATAGATTAAAACTTATGAATTTTAAGTTATGAAATTTTGTTTTTGATTGACTTTTTGGGGATGATTTTTGATGATTTTTTTTTTTTTGAGAATATCTCTTGTGAAAATGAAGCACACAACCAAAATACTTCTAAAAAGGATTGCAAACTGTATATGAAATCATACTCAAAATCAAAGAATAAATCAACACTTTTAGTTAAAGAAAGTATGAAAAGTCGACAGGTCGACTAATGAAGATCATGCTTAGACCAAAAGTGGCCTAAGAAGATCTTAAATCACACCCTCACGACCAAAAGTGGCCGGCAAGCTCTTCTACATTTTACCTCGCGGCCAAAAGTAACTGACAGATCTTCATCGTCGACCTTGCCGACTTTTGTTTTTTGACATACAGAGATGACACAAAAAATTTATTGGCCGTAAGGTATTCAAGAAATACCTTCCTGCTTTCTTTTGTAGGCAAAGGTATTCAAAATACCCTTCCGGCTTGTATTGGCGAAAATAAGGTCTTCAAAAACACCACTGCCGATGTTGAAAAATTTAAATCGCCGCCATGGTCATATGAAAAGTCGGTAAGATATGCATGTCACGACCTTGTCAAGTCAAGACACGAAATCATAAATTTCGATTTCTAACCCGGGATATAACAATCAAATCACACAACACAATGATGGGTTTAAGTTTAAACATCATTTATAGTCTTCTTTTCATTGGGTAGAGTCAACATTTTTTTGAAAAATCAAAGTTGAGATTTTGATATGGGTTTGGTTGATGGAAGATGAAGATGAAGAAGAAGAGAAGATTAAGAGTTGGTTAGTTTTTTAATTTTATGGTTAATGAAATTAAGAAATGAATTTATTTTTAAGATTTAATTATTTCAAGGGTATTAAAGTAAAATCACACTTTTTAATAATGACACACCATGTCCCCTTCTCATTGGGTATACCCCAATTAGTTTGAGTATACCCCAATCTCGCCAGGCTCAAAAACATTGTCATGGTCTTTTTTTTTTTTTTAATGCAGTACAATAAATTTACAAGATCGTTGTTATCAAAGATACTAGAATCAATGCTAGATTTTTGACCTTGTGAGATAAATTTTCCGACATATGTTGTAATTTTTTAATTCTCGCTTCCTTTTGCGATGCAGTCCGCTGCGTTGTTGTTGTTCCTTCTTATATACTTCACTTCAGCTTGCGGAAGGTCGCCCAATTTGATCCTTATTTCCTGTAATGTATTTTTCGCCGCCTACGAAGAATCTGACTGTACTTTGTTTAAGCTATCGGCCACAGCTTTGCAATCTGTTACGATGATCACACTTGATAAAATATTTTCTTTTAACCATGTAACCGCCTTTAACAGGGCCTTTGCTTCAGCGTTGGAATGTGATGTTGCCCACTCTGAGCCCGCCGATAAATGCATAAATGCCTCCTCATCAGCAGAGTAAAGAATAAAAGCGTAACCCATCGAAGAGTTCTCTTTCTTATAAGAAGCATCAACGAAAATTATCCAATCCGAATTTAGGTTTGACCAAGAATTGTCCAATGATGTTTTTTTCGGAGTCTGCTTTTTGCTTTGAGTGGTATTGAACGGGATTGAATTTAAGAAACTATTTATTTGTTCTATTAAGCTGACTGGGTTTGGATGGATTTTCTCAAATATTACCGAGCATCCGTATTTCCAAATGAACCAAATTATGGTGGATATTTTTCCTTGCAAATGGCTCAAATTTGCTTCCGTAATCCACCATTTAATCCAGTCAATAGCTGTCCTATGGTTGTTTCTAGAAATTATATTTTGTAGAGATAGTCCAAACCAAATAGCTCTAGCAAAAGAACACTCGCAAAAAAGATGAGTTTTTGTTTCTTGCGCTTGGTTGTTGCATAGTTGGCAAATCTGGTCTATTTCCATATTATGACCTAGTCTAGCCGACGTTGGTAGCGCCTTTTGTGCTATTTTCCAGATGAGAAGTCTAATTCTTGGGATTGCTTGTATTCTCCAGACCTTGTTCCATGGAAATTCTAGAATATCATTATTTTCAAGATCCTGATTGGCCAAATAGGTATGAACATTTTTGGCCGAGAAAATTCCTGATTAATGATTTCTCCATCTAATAATGTCTTGCTCATTAATCCTAGGATTTAAAGCTTGGATTTTTTCCTTATCTTCCGGGTAGAAAAAGTGGTTTAGCTTTTCTTGATCCCAACTACCTTGATCCGTTATTAGCTCTTGAACTCTTGTTGGTGCCTGATCTTGAGTGTTGGAGACTTTTTGGATTATATCCGCATTAGGAATCCATCTGTCTTCCCAGATTTTCACCGAGGCTCCATTTTTGACTTGCCAAATAAAATTACCCTTTATCAACTCCAAACCTTTTAAAATGTTGGTCCAAATCCACGATAGATTCGAAGTTCTGGATTTTTCTAGGGGGTGGGATTTTGGAAAATATTTTGCTTTTAAGAGTCCGACCCATAGTTGGTTTTGTTATGTTACCAACCTACTGGCAAGTTTTGTGAGCAGTGGTTGGTTAAAATGATGTGGGTATTTAATTCCTAGTCCTCCTTGAGAAGTGGGTTTGCATATGTTTTTCCACGCCGAATAAATCCTCCTTGTCTCTTTTGACTATCTTTTATCCACCAGAAGTTTCTCTGAATGCGGTCGAGATGATCAAGGGTTGTCTTTGGTAGAGCTAGTACTTGCATTTGGTAAGTTGGGTAGGATTGAAGGACATATTTTATCAAAACATTCCTCCCTGCTTGAGATATCAATTTCGATTTCCAACCTTGTAAAGTGGAGTAGTAACGTTGAAGTAACGACTCAAAGTTGGCTTTTCGATTTTTGTCGAAAAAAGCGGAGTTCCCAGATAACTATCATTTTTCGTTATCAGCGGGACCTTTAAGATTTTTGCTATGATTTTTCCATGTCTTGGATGTATTTTTGGGTTGAAGTAGACACTGGATTTTTGTAGATTAACCATTTGTCCTGTGATGTTCCCAAATAATTATAATATCTCCAATAAGCTTTTCGCTTCTCCCAGGTCCGCCTTTGTAAATAAAAAACAGTCGTCCACAAAGAATAGGTGAGAGATATTCGGGGCTTCTTTATTTATTTGAAATCCAGATATCTTATTATCTTAGATTGCTTTTTCTAGGAGTCTAGATAGAATTTCCATGCAAATTAGGAAAAGATACGGTGATAATGGGTCACCTTGTCGTAAACCCCTGGATGTGTTGAAAGAAGGTCCTGGAGAACCATTTAGAAGAATTGAAAAGGAGGTAGTTGAGATGCATTGTGTGATTAGTTTTGTCCAAAGATTTCCAAATGCTATTAGGACTTTCTCAATAAAACTCCATTCAACTCTATCAAAAGCTTTTGATAGGTCAAGATTTAAAGCAGGAAGCCCTTTTTTTTCTTGGAGGTTTTCTTCGAATGGATGAGTTCATGAGAAATTATGATGTTGCCTGTGAATTGACGACCAGGGAGGAAGGCTCATTAATTTGGGGATATTATTTTACTGAGACTGGGTTTTAGTCTATTAGCTAATATTTGTGAGATGAGTTTATAAATTGTATTACTTAGGCTAATAGGTCTGAAGTCTCCCGGAGATTGGGGTGTGGATATTTTTGGGATGGGAGTTATAAAGGAATGATTCAGGTCTTTGTCTAGAGTGGCTGATCTAAAAAACTCCTGGACAGTGTCGACTATATTATTTCCCAGTATGTCCCAGTTGGCTTTAAAAGCCCGACTGGAATCCATCCGGCCCGAAGCTCCCCATTGATTCATATTGGAAATAGTGATCCAAATTTCTTCTTTAGTGGGAATTACAGTCAAAGCCGCATTTTTTTCGAAATTGATGCAGGGCGATATGATGGTAGAAAAATCGAAAGCAAAGTTGTTGCTTTGAGATGAGCCTATTTGTTGGAAATGTTTAAGAAACAAAGAATTGATTTGGTCTCTATCTGAAAGCCAAAGCCCAGAAGGTTCTCTCAGAGAATTGATCGCATTGATACTTTTTCTATTCGAGGCGGTAGCATGGGAAATATTCTGTGTTTTGATCAGATTCTTTAAAAAAATTATCCCTAGAAATTTGGTGGTAATAATCATTTTTTATTGTGTACCATTTCCCTAGCTCCGCTTTCAGATTCTTGAGTTTGTCTATTTTTCCAGCGATATTCCCTGTCCTATGTATGTTGTCTATTTGATTATTAAGGGATTTAATATTTTTGTGGATGTTACCGAAAATATTTGTGTTCCAATGGGCTAAGTCCGATGATAATAGTTTGAGTAGCCCCAAGAGGTACTATTTACTCCAGATCTGTCGGAGTGCAAATTCCAGACAGCTTCCGCACGACCGTAGAAAAGGTGGAGTGGGATAACCAAGATCTTAGGCATCTAAACGGTTTTAGTAGTCTATAAATCTCAAGGTTGGAGTCCAATAAAATCGGCGTGTCATGGTCCATGAACCTTGTACACTCTGGGCTGTTTGGTAACCATTATTTTAATGGATTATCAGTCATAATGTATTATGTATGTGTTTGGTAACATTACAATAACCGATTATTTTAATCATAATTGAAAAAATTTATTATTTTTAGAAATAGAAAAATGTTGTTGTAATCAATTATTTTCTTCCATAAAATTGAGTTGGGATTTTTATTCTTATTTTCTCTAAACTATGACGAGAGAGTTAAAAGAACAATAGGGGACTTAGAAAAAAAATCCTATATCATTGTTTTTTACTCTCCTTAAGAGCATTTTTCAAAGATAATGAATTATTTGAGGAAGGTGTTTGTGAAAATTTATTATTAAAATGATTATACACTAAAATCAATTTATCTATTGCCAAACAAGGCCTTTTACTATTGTTGCATTGCATCATTATGTGATTTTTTTAAATGAAACCTTGGGTAGTTCGTATAGATTTGTCAATCAAACGCAACGGAACCAAGAATTTATGTTCGGGTGGGCTAAAAAAAAATTCCATGAACTTTGTATTTCACTCATCACAACTACAACAAAAACAAATGCAATAAAATACCCAAAGTAATTAGGGTGCGCAACAAGCTGTGTTTTCTTTGAATCAAATGTGTTCACCTTACAGCTAACATTAATTGAGGCGAGGGACAAATTTTTATTTGCAAAATATTGAAAGAACTATTTAATCATAAGGTATTTCAAATTTGTGCATAAAAGCATAATAAATCATCATGTCTTTTATGTCCCCATAACTACCATGACATACTAGAGAAATGTTGCTTCGAGCGGATCGGGTTACGACCAGTTTGGCATGCTCCGACTCTCTGATACGTCACTTAAGTAAAAAGTTTGTTCATTCATAATCCTGCACACAGTAGAAATCTCATTAGTTATAAGGTCAAAATTCTATGAGCATATGTCCCATACCATAATACTCATAAAATTCGACAAGGGTTCAAATTCCCAAAAAAATAAGAGTCGGCCAGTTGCCAACAATAA
Source organism: Papaver armeniacum (assembly GCA_023531295.1). Lineage (NCBI taxonomy): Eukaryota > Viridiplantae > Streptophyta > Magnoliopsida > Ranunculales > Papaveraceae > Papaver > Papaver armeniacum. Next base: position 1,825 of record JAJJWW010001138.1, on the reverse strand, counting down.
CAGACGGTCAATTGCCGAATATAAGATACGGCCATTTGCCTCAATAACCGACGGCCAATTGTCGAAAATAAGATATAGCCAGTTGCCAAAATAACAGACGGCCAATTACCGAAAAATCAGAGGGTCAATTGCCCAAAATAACAGACGACCGATTGCCAAAAAATAAGAAACAACCAGTTGCCGATTCCAACAATTATATGGCCAATTGCCAAAAATTGGAGATGGTCAGTTGCCAACTCTAATAATTTACGCGGCCAGTTGCCGAAAATGAGAGATGATAACTATCATCTCTCACTAGGTAGTATGAACAACCAATGTATTGACTGCAACTACCTCTTACTGCCAAGGTTACAATCATCTCCGAATGGATGGTATGAACTGCAAAGCAGCAACCAACCTCTTTCACACGATATTAACAACCTTCAGGAGTTGTGTTGAACCGCGTAGCGGCTGCCTACGTACCTTCTCCGTTGCTCGAAGGGATCAAGCACGACCATAGTTCGTCACTTTTGTTCAGAAAGTAAGTGTTGGGGGAGACTTACAAAATCCGAGCCGCTATGCGCAATACGAAACCTACACAAGCAATGAAACACAAATGCGAAAATAACACAACTACGCAATATAGAAGCAATCACACAATACCGGCAATTATGTGAAAAAACCCCTCAAGGTGAAGCGTAAAAAACCACGGGCAAATCTTCCACTATCACAACAATGGGTTCTACACAATTCTCCCATTTTGGGGATTACAACAACTTCAAGGTGCATATAGCACTTGGATACCTATTTGCCTAATTACACTCACCGGCCCCTAAGGATGGATCAAAAATTCATTCACCAATAAATTCATTATCAATTTCACAATAGCAAGAGTAAGATTACTTACTACTCGGGTTTGAACAAACCCTAAAAATTTCCCCCTTTGAAGACATGTGGAAATTGATGGAACAATATTCACCACAACGAACCAAACGGATCTTTGACAAGAACCCTTTCTTCTTCTCTTCAAGATAACTCAAAATCTCACCAAAAATGGTGGCTGCTCACTTCTCCCTCTTTTTCTACTGCCTCCCTCTCTTTCTCACTCACTTGGGAAGATAACACTCATAAACAAAAGAAACATCTCCTGATGCCTTTTGTTGAAACATAACAAGGACACTTGTTAGTCACCCCCCCGATTTGTTAAGGGCTAGTATGTTTGGACCCATAAGGAGGAACAGGCCCAACAATCTCCCCCTGTGACTTATGGCAAAGGTACCACACCAAACCTACTCCTGTCAGAGAAATACACATGCTTGTACTTTGGTAGCGACTTTGTCATCATATCGAACCGTTGTCATCTGTGTATGGATCTTCTCAATATACAGGACCTTCTCATGAAGAACTTCTTATATCCATTGATATTTAATATTGATGTGCTTGGACTTCGAGTGAAAACTTGAATTCTTGCTGAGATGGATGGCGCTCTGGCTGTCACATTAAACGATGAACTTTTGTTGTTTCACACCGAGTTCTCTACATCTTCATCCATGTCATATCCTTGCAACTCTCCGTAGCTGCAATGTACTCTTCCTTTGTAGTAGACAATGCTACACATTTTTGTAACTTGGATTGCCAAGACACAGCTCCCCTTGCATAGGTAAATAAGTAACTGGTGTCGACTTGAGACTTGTCTTGAGCACACCGCCAAATACGAATCTGTAGCCAGCTAACTCTGGCTTGTCACCACCATAACACAAACACATATTATAAGTACCCCTTAGATACCGTAGTATCCATTTCACTGCTTCCCAATGCTCCATACCAGGATTTGATAGAAATATGC